>BMAU01004449.1:0-12192 GCA_019973935.1 Trichonephila clavipes
TCATGGCCTGTTTGAAGTTGCCACAGCCTCTATATGGGGCTTTTGACAAAACTTTTCTAAGTGTATGGAATGTTTGCCTATTGATTTTGCTGCCTAGTCAGATTTAAGAGTATTAAATTTAAAAACACTAATTTCCTGTATTTTTACTCTATCTGGTTCTATACATAAATTTTGAAATCTCAATTAAATATTTAACTCTTCTTGCCATGGTGATTAAAATAAAATAAAATACTCCACTATCGTGTTTAATCAGTCCTAAGGATACATGTCCCAAATTCTCATCTTTTTTTCTCAACAAAATAAGAGAAATTCAAAATATTCTCATACGTACACAATCATGTGCAATGAAAAAATTATAAGACAAATAAAAATGGTATGTTTGTTGAATGGCTAATTTCAAAGCATTTAGCCACTGAATTTTTAAAAAAATGATGAATGGGTTGTAACTTAAATATTTTAGTCGCCAAATCTTGAACTGGTATATGAAATTAGTCACCAAATCTGAAATAGTTAATCCTGATCTGGACAATAGAACAAAATTATGAAATTTTATTGTCATTGATTTTTACCTTCTGCAAATTGATTTTTAAATAACTATTCTTTTACTCACCCAGTACCCTGGTCTCAAAGCACGAAATACCTCGGTGTCATTTTAGATAAAAAAAACCTCACATTCCGACAACACATTACTCAAATTAAAGACAAGTTCCGAAAAGTATAGTGTAATCTTCACCCCCTAATTTCTCGGAACTCAAATTTATCTATAAAAAACAAGATGTTTAGCTATAATCTCATTATTAGACCAGTGATCCTTTACGCTTCACCAGTCTGTGGTCATGCTGCAATCTCCAATATTACTCTGCAAAAATTAAAGTCATTTCTTTTTAAATTAAAAATTCTTAAGGGGAATGATATTGCAAAAGGTAATATTTAGAAATGATTAATTTGTAATTTGATTATTTTTTATTATCTTTAAGTACATTTTTAACTTGTAACAAAATTTATTTCTTGAAGTCAGTGTAATATGAAAAATTTGATGTAGAGAATTGTCTTCCGATGAAAATGTCTCTTAATCGATTGCTTTTAATCTCAGTGGCTAATTATTCAACATCGGTTACTCAGCAAGTAATTATTATTTTTTCCATGATATAGCTTTTGAATTTTTTCCTCTGTGTTTAGTATTTTGCATAATTCATAAAATAGTTTAATTTCTGAAAACTCAGTTTTATGCATGTTAAGATAATTATGGATATGAGTTTATGATTTGTGGATATTATAGATTTATCTGTCTTAAAATCTTAAGCTTTTTAAAGCAATTTTGTACATAAAATACTAGAGTTGACATGGAAGCTCTATTTGAAGAAATTTTGTAATAAGATAACATTTAACATGTTTGACACTTTTTAATTATCATTTACAAATGTTTGATTTTTTTTTTTTTTTAGAAATAACTGTCTCCAAAGTTTAAAAAAGAAAAGTAAATACTCTTTTCACCAATAAGTTAAAGAATTGAATTATATTAATGATTAAATTTTATTTGATTATCTTTTATTTTGAGTTATTGATTTATATATAAATTGAATAAAAAAAAATTTGTGATTTATTCTAAACCATTAAAAAATAGAAGTATATTTTTCTTTGATTTTTAATGTTTCAGAATATTAATGTATCTTTTCTAAAAGTATTATACAATCTTCTGGGAAGTATTAGAAAAGACATAATTTTTAGAAGTTCATGTCAATTATTCGTTATAAATATATTTCTTTTCTCATTGAATTACATGGAAAATTATGATATGATTTACCAATATAATATAGATGGTTCTAAAATATAACTAAAACTTACAGAAAATTTTTACAATTTACCTTTTTATGCCAATGTGTATTAAATATTAGAGTGAATTAATATGAAAGTTTTTGATTAACAATTAAGATTCTTTGATGAAAATAAGTTTTTATTTTTACAACACGAATAATGACACAATGTTCACAAAGTTAAGTAAAATGTTTTCCGGAACAAATTCTTTTTTTGAAAGGGTTGCTTTTAAGCAAATCAATTGCCAAAAGAATTTGTCTGTGTCTTCACGCTTGCTGTACTGGTCTCCACTTCCCTAGGGTTAAAAAGAAAACATGTACAATTTTGTTTTGCGCATGACATTTTTTTGATAGAATACCATAATACATTTATTACTTACTGAAAATTAACGTGCACACAATACAATGGTACTTATGTATTACTGCTATCACAGTAAAATTAGCACCACACAAATTGTACCTTGATATCAAAACTTCAAAGATTTTAATGCATTTTAAGTGAAAAGTTGCTAACCAGTCAATTCAAACACCTGTTTGACCACGACTCTTTGTTTACATCTATCAAAACTGCAGCTTGCAACAAGCTGCAGAATTAAGCTTCTGTATTGTTTTTTTTATTCATTTTGAATGTTACTTTTATTTACTTCATGTTATTTTATTACTGTACATATGAATTTTATATTTTTCTAAAATTTGACAACATGAAAATAACTCAAACTGCTTGGTATAAAATTTGTTTACTTTGGGCGGGCAGAAACAGGGTAGTTTGACAGAAGGCATCTATTACCAAATTACAGAACTCCTATAGGAAAGTGATTGTCAACAATGTTCCCAGAAGTTGGTAAGATGAAAACACGAATTTTAACACAACTCTTATTTTTTATTGCATGTACAACTGATGCTAAGCCAATGAACAGCAAATGTTCAGAAGGAAAGCTATCCTGTTGCTTTTAAAATAGAGCTAAGACAGATAGTATAATACCAGGTAGTCATAGAAGTATAAAAACAAAACTGTCAGAAGTAGTAGCTAAAATTATGCCAATGTACCAGCTCCTTACCTTGAATGAAATTCCTCTTTGCTGTGTTTCTGGCAAAACACAAAATGTCAATGAAAGTTTGCATAGTTGTACTTGGAGGAAATGTCCTAAAGATGCATATGAGTCAAAGAACGGTACAGTAGGAACTGCACTCAAAATTGCCCACAGCTGCGATCATCGGAGGTTGTTGCAAAGAAACCAAAGAGTTATAGAATAATATTAAAAAAAGAGAAAATTTGTGTGCAAATGTAAAAAAACACAAACATAAGGAAAAGAATGACCTCAGTTTATTGGAGCTGGGAATTTTTATTACTCTCTCTTTTTTTAATTTAATTTAAAATCTTTATACTCTTACAATGGTAAGTTATTCATAAATAAAAATAGTAATTCTGTGATCAAGCAGACATGTTTTATTATTTTACATTTGGATATGTTGTATATAAAGTACTAGGGTTTGTTTGAATTTAAAATACATTTTCAGTCATATTTTCAATGATTACATCAAAATATTAAATTTTTCATTTCCAACTGAAAATTAGGCATATTTATTGCAATTACATGAAGAAAATAAGTTGTAAACAATATAGTATCCCTTAATTATAGCAATAACTGCATTTATCAAATGTGGTTGAATATTTATAATCACCATATACATTAACCACTTTGGTAAAATCCTAGGAGAGCCCACAACCTTGGCGACAAACCGAAAAAAGCGCCAAGCCAGAACAAGATGGCGCCAAGCGAAGCCGACAATGGCGGCAAAGGAATATAGCGGGAAAAGGTGGGTGCGTAATGAAAATATATGTTAACAATACAGAAATTAAATATTTAAGATAAAAAATATAAAAACAGCACTTACTTTCTTAATGCTGATCTTTTCCGAGTGGAGGGTACAGCGTAACAGTTTTAAAAAAGCCTTAAAGGTCTCATCGCTAAGCGAATGAATGTGTGAGCGCCGCTATATTTATTCTGCAATGTAATGGTCGAACATATCTTTGGCGTGGTCATTGGCTAGCTTCTACTTGTTTAAAGGTCTGGAATTTTTCTTTTGCCGCTGTTTAATGATATACCTATTGGCTGGAAAATTTTCAATACTTCGTAGAGATGAGCCAAATTCTGAATAGCCCATATGCTTCATCAAGTCTTTTAGACATTGATCTAAACGTTTCATTTCTTCTGTGCTTGCAACACTTGCTGCAGTGCTTATAAATTGCATACGTCTCCTTATTTGTTTGTAAACTAACTCTGCACGTTCCTCACACACAACAGACTTTTCCTTTTCTCTTAAAATTGCTTCTCTTTCTTTTTCTCTCCTCAAATGATTTGAATCTTCATCTATATCGTTAGTGTGGTTTCATTACTAACATTTTCAACTGTATATGGAAATTTCTGACAAATATAGTGAATATGTTTACAAATAGTAAACTTTACAGCGTAATCTACACAATTGCAATTAAATGAATGAATACATATATTGCATGTGACACAACAGATCGGACAATTGCAGTCGTTTACTTTGTTTATTTCATATGTATAAATTGCATTCCCTATGCTTTTACATACAATCCATTTTGCTGGTTCGAGTTGTTCAGCCGAATAATTTTCCATTTCTGAACAACTTTTCTGATGTCGTGTCCTTATTGTAGATATTAGTTTCCCCCTTTCCATGGTAATTATTCGGCTCGTCAATTTTTTCGAAATTGCATTCATAACCATCGAAAGAGATTTATCTAATCGTTTGATGGTTTTACCATTGCCTTCTTCAGATTTTAACAATCTGTGCTACCTTTCTAATTTCATGTTAACGGTTATTCCACATCCAATTCTGTGGCAATATGCCCACTTTTCTTTCCTTCCTCCATAATTTCTAACACAAAGTATTCTACAAAATTTTTTGATTCTTCATTTTTTGTATAATTTTGTACAAAATCATCATAAATGTGTTCAAATGTTAATTCGTCAATTTAAGACACCAATGTGGTCAATTTATTTTTCATCTCCTTTCTTAATTCTGGGTCTTTTACCTTAGAACTAAGATTCCTATTCCAGCTTCGTGATACATGCCAACTGTATAGCAAGTTGTATTTAACATCTCCAAATACTCTTTGCCAAGCATTCCAAAAAGCAGCATCATTTGACGTAAAAACTTTTGGCTGTAAATGAGTCAGCCTGTTTCTTATTTCCTCAAAAAATGGTTCAAGTATAAAGCTACATACTCCATTGAAGTAGCAAATTGCTACTGGTAATCCTTCATGATTACCGTCACATACCATTACGGTTGTCAGAAGATAATCGTATTGATTAGTGCCATGAGTAGTCAATCATAATAATATTTTTGCCATATATTTCCATCAGTTCCAACTGCGCTTCCTTCAATATGCAGAGAATGAAATCCTGTTTTTTGATCAAGTGGATTATTTGTGAGAGCAGAACCAACTGGTTTGTACTCTAAAATAGGATTATAGGAGCCCCTTTGCATTTTGTAAACCTGCAAATCATCACATATTGAATCTTCAGAATGTAAAACTGTTTTATCTTATTTAAAACTGTGACTTACATTATGAAGATCCTTTTTAGTTAATAGTCCTAATCTTTCCGTAGGTAGACATTTAATTTGAATATCTTCTATAATTTTTGTAGATTGTACCCCTGCTTTCAGAAGAGCAGCTAAATTTCTTCTATCATTTCCATGAAGATTAAGTTTACCTAAGTAATAAGTAAATTGCTTGTTTGTTACTTTCTTGGCGCCTCCACGTTTCACAAAAGACGACTTCGTTCTTATTTCTTCTTCCTTTTTCCACTCTTTAAAACCTTCATCTGTGTTAAATACGTGTTTTTCATGTTTCAGTTCAAAATCATCATGGTATTCTATGTAGTGTTTTTTTAATTCTCTCATCGTTCGAAATTTTCTCATCACATAATGCGCAAAGTTGTTTTAACTTCTCAGATAGCCCTGAAAAGGGCTGTTGTTCTTTCAAATGCTTATCAGCCATTTTTTAAAAATTCAATTGATAACGAAATCAGCAAACGGAAAAATGGCGAACTATACCAACTACGTTTACTCAACAATCGCGGTTGTTTCCCTAATCCCTACTTCTCCCTGCTAACATTCTCCTTCCACCTTCTCTTTAGTAGACTAGTCTGTTCCCTATTGTTTGGATTCGCGCGATGCAGACGCTTCAAATGAGTTCATGCGCTCTTCGCCGTGATAACTTTTGATCTTTTCAGAAACTCTTTAAAAAATACAAATTTCTCAACAAAAATAATTTGCATAGGTAGACAAAATGCACTTTATTTAAAAATGCATTCATAAAATATTAAAATATCTTAAATAAAATGATTTTCTTATAACATTTTTACCCAATTGTAAAATTGAAATTTTCCCGAAGTTTTACAAATAGAACAACAAGTACAATTAGTTTAATGCTTGTTTTGAATTCTATGGAGAACACGTGTTTGTCTTTGTCATGTGACCTTCACCCTCGGCCCAGCTTATGAAGATAACTTAGAAGAGTTTAAATTTGAGTGGGTATGTCTACTGGTTTTCGTTAGTTACAGCATATTCTATGGAAAAAATACAATGAAGACTGGAATGATTAGTTTATTTTTGAGTCCGAACGTAAAAAAATCGCACACACAAAATTGTTGAAAAAGTTTTATTTTAAATCATTTTGAATAGTGTCATTCAGTGGTGCACACAAGACCCTTGAATTTTCCCCCCGATTGATTATAATTCTGAGTATATAGTGCCCAAAATTTAATTAGGTACAGTTGAACCTGTTTTTGTGCGGTAAGTAGGAACCGCATAATCCATTAAATTATTGATGCTGTCACTGTCATTGAAAGTTTCATCTTCAATCAAGCGCGGGCTGCTGGAGCGTTGAGAGAAAGCAACTGAATACACATTGTCGGGATGAACAGAGCATCTTGAAGTGTCTACATTTCAGTGACGTAACGTACACTCATGGGGGCTGGAATCTAGGGGCCCAAGGTCTGACTAACCCTAAATACGTATTTACCCAATTTATAAAATATTAAAGGCGAAATCTGATTTTCAAGGGGGAGGCGGGTCCTAACATTCTCCGTTACACCACTGGTAAATAGAAAACATTACAACGGCACCAAAGCCATTGAAATTCATACACCGCATAGAAAAAAGATCGCTGAAAAATAAAGTCGCACAAAAAGAATCGCATTAAAAAAAGACCACACAGAAACAGTTTCTATTATATTTGTTATTAATATTTAATTTTATTAATTAATGCTAACTATTTGTTGAATGATTTAGTCTTTTACTGTTTTTTTTGTTCCCGAAAATCGAAAAGAGCATGATACAAGAATGATGGAGTTTCGACCCTGGACCGCCTCCCCCGTCTTGAAAAATTCCTGTGTGCACTACTGGTGTCAGTATCTTGGATTGGTTTTTTTTTTGGGGGAAGCGGCAAATTTTGTGTTCGCACCGCTACGAAACTGTGGAGGGATGTATACAGATGTTTTTCCAAATCGAAGGAAGAAATTTGGTGTGTTATTTATTACATTATTAATTTAACACTCATGTTGAAATTAATCTTAAGTATTTATTATTAATTTTGTGAATGGTTTACATAAAACTTTATACTTGAAAAGGAGCAAAACAGTTTTCGTTTACTCGTTAATCTTTTTCAGAATGTCCTAAATTATTCGTCCCTTAAATATATAAAAACAGGTTAGCTTTGTGATTATTTCTTACATTTCTAAGTAAATATTTATAACATGCCCAGTGGCTGAGTGGTTAATGCATTGCGCTTCCTCGTTCCTAGGTCCGATGTTCAAATTCCGGGCTGGGCAAGGTTGACTCAGCTCTTCAGTGGGTTGATAAATGAGTACCAAGCTTGCTTGGGAACTTAACACTGGAGATTTCACGTCAGACTGACCGGAACATCTGCTCATGCACCTCGGGGACCAAGGTCGGCTATATTAAGTTAGGCACAGTAGGCCTTGCCCACATGGGCTGTCGCGACCCTGAGTTAAATATTTACAATGTGGTTTTTCAATCCATTAATAACAGTATATTAATGTGATAGCCCATAATCTTCCTAAAGAAAACCCCCATAACCTTCCTAAAATATCTTCTAATTTAAAATTTAAGTGTTTGAACTATTTTAAGTTTATATAAGCTTTAATTCCTCAAGCGTCGTTATAAATAATTTTTGTTCACATTTACTTAATTCTTTAATATCAGTTTTTAAAATCAAAATGAATTAATTCAAAAGCTCTAAAAATAGGATTTGTAATGCTAAAAAAAATTGAAATGTATAAATAATGCAATTCATATAAACTTTTAACATAAAATATTACTTTAACATTGAAAATAATGTAAGTGTTAAAAAAAATAAGGATTTTTATCAAAAATAATCTTCGATTGCCTTTTGATTAGAAAATACTAAAAGCAACACAAAATTAACTGCTTAAAATAAGAATGGGAAACATGTAAAAATTCGGCTGTTATATTGTATAATGTGTGTACATATGTATACATTACATTACATATCATACAATGTATTCTTGCAGTATGTGTATATAGGAAAAATCAAACCCCTACTACATTTCTAGAGAAAAAAAACAGCTCCCGAAATGTTAACAAATGTATTAAAAATACTATAAGCACGAGGACTACATTCTGAAAGTAATAGGGTTGTAGTCAGTGGCACAAACAGGAATTTTTCAAGGGGGTACAGGGTCGAAAGTCCAATTCTTTAGATTTTGTCGATTTTCTGGAACAAAAAACAGTAAAAAATTAAATATCGAATAATTAGCATTTATTAATAAAATTAATTAAAAACAAATACTTTATTAAATCTTACATACTACCTGCAGACTCCTCCTTGTATACGCTTCTGGTTGTGTAGCACATATTCTAAAATAACTTCAAATAGAATAGGTATTTCTTCACCCTAGCATTATGATTTTCCCCATATACAGTCATTTTGACCACCAAGCAACGCTGTTCAGTTGCTTTCAAGTTGCATTATTTCTTGATTGCGGAAAGCAAGTTTTGACAGAAAAGGTAAACCGAGGAAAGCACATAATTTTTTGCCAGCTGAAAATCCTTTCCCGATTATCCTTAGCCCCAAAACAATTGAAGAGTTTATAAGACAAGAACCTTTCATCTTCTCTGTCGTAGGGAAACCTTTAAAGAAGGAGCAGTTTTTGCACTTTAGGTTCATATGTGAGCATAATCCACTGACAGAGTCTTCTATAAATTCCAAGCCCTGAGAATAACAATCAGGACAACAAACTATGGCAAAAAATGAAATCAAATTTGTCCAGCTGACAATTCTATTGTCTTTAGAAGTTTCAAACAATCTTTCTGAGAAAATTTCCAAACTTGTATGGCTTGATTCCAACTTTTTGGCACTAGCGGATTCAGTAGAATTGAGCTCAGATGTTTCATCATTCTCATTAATTGTGGCACGAATGGTATAACGATTTCCAGTAAATCGGCGCTTCTTAGACCTCCCAGATCTTGATTTAGCCATAATTAATCAATATTTTGTCTTAAGAAAGACAGTTTTTTTCATAAAATATATCAAAATAATAAATTAAACGAGGAGCGAAGAATCGAGTAGCTACAACATAAGCAAATCGAAAAATGACAACAAACCTGTAAAGTTGTTGCCAAATTTTACTAAAACTATTAAATAATTTTTAAAAGAATATCACCATATTCAGTTTTAATGTTACCAAAATTAATATTTTATAAATAAATTCAATAAAATTCCAAAAAGAGTAAAAATCTTTCAAATTCAAAGTACTTCCGGTTTCGATTTCTAACTTCCGGTTCGTTTTTGTTGTTCTCACTTGACATAAAAACTGCTATAACTTCGTAAATAATTGGAGTACAAGCAAAAGTAAGGTATTTTTAGAAAGAAGAAAATTCAAATATTAAAAATATCAAATAAAATTTTTTTGTCATGTTCATCAAAATTTACGATTTTACACTAGTCAGGCACCTTAATATTACATAAAATGTAAATTAACAAAGATGTTTTTACTCCCTCTAAACTCGCACTTTTTTTGTGAAATACAGATATTCCCTTCCCACAAGTGTATCTCTGTGTTCTATAACCATATTGTAAGTAATAGAGAAAATCATAAATAATAAAGTGACAATAACTACATGGCTGTCAGTCGTTTTGACTATAAATGTAATAATGACAAAAATAATTATTTGAAATGCACAAAAAAGAATTGTGTAATGGTTACATGTGTTTTTAGGAAAAAGTCAAGAGTATAAATAAAGTTATTTTAAGTTAAAATGGATTTTCCAACAGTGACCATTGCGAAATTCTAGTGCTAAAAATAGTAGAATCCAATAATACACTGGAACTAATATGCTTATGTTTTTTTTTGTACAGCCAGTTTTTAACTCCAAGCCAACCACAACCTCCTAAAAGAAACCTTCATATGCTTACTAGTTCTACAAAGGCACCATTTATGCCATCAATGCAGATCAACCACAGAATTTTACAGATATTGCAATTTTGTATCACACCTGAAAATATTTCAACTCCCCTTAAATTTCAATATTTTTAAAATTTGCTATTACTTCTTTAGACATGTGTGGAACATTATCATGCTTCAATTTATTGACAATAAATTAAATATTCAAATATTTTAAACAAGAGTTTATATACAGGATTAAAGATCGTCTTTTGCAAATACAGTAGAACCTATTATTGTGCAGTCTTTTTACACAATTTTATTTAACTTTTTTGAAGTGATCTTTTTCTTATGCAATAAATGGTGAATTTCAATTGCTTTGGCACCACTATAATGTTTTCACCAGTATACTTACACTCACTCTGAAGATGCTATGTTCATTGGTTAAAAACAGTTCCCTCGACAATGGCATGTTTAATTGCTTTCTCTCAACGCACTGTAGCAGCATGTACTTGAAGACAAAACATTCAATGACAGTGACATTAACAACTTGATAGATTATGAAAACAGACAAGAACCACATTCTTGAAGGATAAAAATATATGCAGGGATCCAGCTTTCTAAACAAATTGAAAGCATTTTCTTAAATAGATATCAATTCCAAAGTAAGAAATTTCAAAACAGCTTCGATCATGCATATTCTCGGTTATCGTGGCATTCACAAGCAACCGACCGTCGTCACAAAAATCTTACTTTTTTTTGGTGCAAAAAATAAATCAATTGAAACTGCATCTTCAAATGACAAAAAAAGCGATTTTGAACTGATTCATGAAAATGCACGTTTTGGGGTAGCAAGAGTAGCAGTGAATATGCATGAGCATTTTGAAAAGATCGTACTATTTCTCCATGAGAAATAGTTTTTAAAACGTTTCCAAGTGAAATTTAATTAATTTTTTGTTTGGAAGTACTTTCTCACATATCTTGTAAATATAATTGATGTATTTTCCCAAGTGCAACTTTTCTATATGCGGTTCCCTCTCCCACTGCATAAAAATTTTTTTCCCAGTAGTAGGCCGACAAAGTTGTTAGTTTATATGCAAGTATTTATGAAATTTTTGCATGGTTTCTTTTTAAGCAGTCCCTGTCTAATGCACAAAAACTTTTATTGAATCCCTAGTAATTGAAATTGGTTAACCATTTTGCAAAACGACTGCTTATTCCACAACTATTTTTGCCACTCTGCTTCACCAATTAAAACTATGTTCAAAATTTATCATGATTAGCATAGTTTGTGTCAAATCATGAGCCTCCCCAATGCCATTAGAATGTGAGTGTTTTATTATCATTGCACTTCTAAAGCACCACGAGGGATATTGGCGGACAGATCCTCATAATTTTAATCCCAGACAATCTTGAGCTTAAAAACCCATTGTCTAACTTCCCTACCATGCCAACAGTAGATTGATTCAATATGCATCAGAACATCTATGCAGTGGGCTTTTCAGTGGTGTGCCAGGCTGGCCATGACCACTACCATACCTAATGGCACTAAAACCCTGCTCTGTTTAGGCGCTACATAGATTTGGCTCACACTGGTGTGGAATTTTGAGATGCAAGCTAAGTGCTGTCCTTGTTATTTGCTTATGGTTTTAAGTTACGAGATCTGTCACAATGGCTTTTGTGTGAGCATTATTAATTTACATCTCACATTTCCCAGTTACCAATATCTGATTTATAGATTAAAACTAACCCAATTGTCTAAGTGGAAAAATGGTGGTCAAAAGAAATCTGGCTATCTAACATATAGTGAATAATTTTAAATATTAACTATCCAAAACTGATCTCTGCTTACAACTATTATTAATATTGAAAAATAGATGTTAAAGCAACTGATTCTTTGCTGCTTTTGGTCTGGGAGT
>BMAU01004454.1:0-21955 GCA_019973935.1 Trichonephila clavipes
TGTCCTCTTTCTAGTCTGTCGTGTGCTATGTGTCAAGCCTCCTAGTGTACTATGTGCCACGCCGTTACAGTCTAATCTATTTCCTCCCATCCTGGAGAAAACTTTTCAATGATAGTTGAGTGGAAAGTTTTACTGTGATACCTGAAAATTACTTGACATAGGATCAGTTTAATCAGCAATAGAGAGAGTTAAGAATTATTTCTTGAAATCCTTTTCTTTTAAACAGAGCTAAAAATATTTAAAAAAAATAACGTGCAAGTACCTGTTCTATCCAAAATTAGTACCTTATTTTAAGGAAGGCATTAAACTTATCCCTACTAGTCTATGCGAACTTTAACATATACAAAATATCATTTGGTGAAATACTGCTACCAAATGCAAACTTTAAAATACAAATACAAATATTAAATTATCAAAAAATTAACATACACATATCTAATTTTTAAAAATATTAATACCAAAATTTAAAATAAAAAATTCCAAATATCAAAATACAAATACAAAAGTTTAAGATACTAATATTTTAAAAAATACCAATACAAAATATCAAAGTTTAAAATACAAATACAAAATATTAGTATTTTAATTTTTTTATATCAAATATTAATACTAATATACAAATACCAATCATTCTAGACAAAAATAATACAAAGAAAATTCTTATTTTTCCATCAATTCTCATTACAAGTGTGTGTTTTTTTCAAATTTTAAGGATACGGGCTTAAACTATCAGCATTCTGATTCTGTTTTCCCTTCCGATAAGCAATCTCATAATTAAATGCTTGCAAAATTAAGACCACCTTAAGAGTCTTGGATTAGTCCCTGTATTTTTCTAACCAGACCAAGGGATTATGGTCAGTTTGTATGACAAATTTTGGTATCCATCAAGATAAGCATTTCAACATTTGCACGGCAAAAATAATGGCTGCACATTCTTTTTCCGTAGTGCTATATTTTTGTTCTGCAAGCGACAGCTTTTTGCTGAGGAACATTATGGGATGTTCTTCTTTGTCACATACTTACGACACAACACAACGCCTATTCCAAGATTGGATGCATCACACTGAATGATGAAGGGTTTTGTGAAATCAGGGCTGTATAAAACTGGATTTTTAGATAGTTTTGTCTTGAGCTCCTTGGATGCATTCTGGCAAGAACTGTTCCAGTCAACGGTTGATTTTCGATTTCGGCCCTTAAGTAAATCTGTCAGTGGAGCTGCGATTACTGAAAATTCGGGAATATATCTTCTATAATAGCCAGATAATCCTAAAAAGGCTCTAACTTGCGTCTTGTTCGTGGGGATTGGGAAATCTTTGATGACCTGAACCTTTAATTCTCCAGGTGTTCTTAAGCCTTGGCCTACCAAATGTCCAAGATATTTAACGTATGCTTGAGCAAATTGACATTGATGGCTTGATATGTAATTTAGCGGAGCGCAGGCGATCAAATACATCTTTTAGATGTTTTAGGTGATCATCCCAGGCTAGTGAAAAGATAGCTATATCATCTAGGTAGGGAACTGCAAAGTCTTCACAATTTCTTAATAAGTTAGCCATAAGTCGACTGAAGTAATAGGGCGCATTTTTCAGACCGAAGGGTAACCTCAATGGTTTAAAAGTTCCAAATGTTGTCACAAACGATGCGTACCTTTGCGCTCGGGGACTAAGGGGTATTTGCCAATACCCTCGAGTAAGATCCAAGATAGAGATATATTTAGCTGCCGATACCTTTTCTAAAAGTTCCTCGATATTAGGCAAGGGAAAGAATTGTGTCCGAGTTACTTTATTCAACCTTCTGAAATTGATACAGGGCCTTGCTTCCTTTCCCTGAGCTTCAACAAGTATTAATGGAGATGTAAAATCAGATTCTCCTGGCTCTATTATTTTCAGTTCTAACATCTTATTAACTTCTGATTTGAGAATTTCAATTTGTCGAGGAGACATACGATAAGGCTTAGCAACAATTGCTCGTTCAGATTCTAATTCAATATCATGTTCAGCTAAATCGGTACATCCAGGAATATTCGAAAAAAGATTACTATATTCATATAAAAGTTCTTTGAGCTGTCCTCGTTGAATTTGAGATAATTTTGTATTTAACTGCACATCTCTCTCGCTGATGATTTTGGACCATCCCGACCTTTCGTTTTCAAGTTCCAAACTAGGTATATCTTCTTCGTCATGCTTTAAAGGATTAATGCACAATAAGTTAATATTTTCCTCTCGTTGGTGATAAGGTTTTAGCATATTAACATGATAAACGTGGGTTTTATCCTCCTCTGGGAATAATTTGTCTCGGAGAGTTGTTGCACTATTTCTCCAGGTCCAACCCACTGAACAGATAACTTGTTAGGCCTGGATGGAGCTATGACCAAAACCAGTTCACCCAGTTGAAATTGACGCTTAACGGTCCGGTGATCATACCACAAATTCTGTTTTTGTTTGGCATCTTCCATGTGTAGGATTGCCAATTCCTGACATTTTTTCATTCTATTAATGAGTTCAAATACATAATCCACAACACTGCTTTCTACATGCTCTTCTTCTGTCAGTTTCTCGTACAATAACATCACAGGAGTCCTTAGATTTTTCCCGTGAACTAGTTCAGCTGGTGAAAACCCAGTACTATCGTGTATAACAGTCCTTAGGGCAAAGAGGGCTTGAGGCAGAATTTTCTCCCAATCTGAATTGCCTCCAGACACAGGACACGAAGAATCCTCTTCAATGTTCTGTGCATTCTTTTCAACGTGATTACTTTGTGGATGATAAACAGAACTTCTAACTACTTTAACTCCAAATCTTTCTAAAAATTCTGTAGTTAGTGCACTCATGAATGACGCCTTGGTAGGTCTGTAATTCTCTTGGGAACCCCATTCGGCTGAAAATCTGTAACAATGCATTTACAACAATTGTTGAGCAAAGGTTTGCTACAGGAATGGCATCAGGATACCTTGATGACATACATAACGCCGTAATTATGTATTTATTTCCTGGCGGTGTCATTGGTAAAAGTCCACTTGCATCGATGTTAATCTTTGTGAAAATTTCAGTTATTACGGGAACAATTTTTAGTGGGGCCTGTACTTTTTATCTTGCGGTTTACCCACCCTTTGACATTTGTCGCATGTCTTTACAAAGTCCTCAACATCACTAAAGCATTTAGGCTAGTAAAATGTTTTGTATATGGCATCTTTCGTTTTAGTTACTCCCTAGATGAGCTGCAGCCGCCTCGTGACCTATCGTCATCAAATTTTTCTATACTTTTCGGGAACAACCAAACATTTACGTTTAGTGCCATCCTTATCTTCCTTTTGGAAAAATAGTAAGAAAAGTTATTTTTGACAATATAATGATTTTTCTTTGAAGACACGCTTTTAGCTTCTTCAAACAGTGTTTTTAATTCAGCACTGTTCATTTGTTCCTTTGCAAAATCTTTGAGATAATTTTATAAGATTAATTCAACCTGAAAATTCTGAATCAAAACGCAAAATATCATCCAGTTCATCCGGAGATTTTTTATTCTTTTCGTTACTTTCAGGAATAGTTTCTTCTGACATATTAAGATCTTGTTTACTCTCTTCAGTCAATTTCTTCTGCGAACGTGTTTATACAGCGTTCACCATATACACTTGTATTTCTTTATTCTTCTTCAGTTCTTCAAACAATGCAGCAGTCTTATTTCCCAAAAGATATTTTCCCTTGATCTAATGAATCTCTTAAAACAGCAGCTTTCGTAATCACATGACCAAGCACACAGTCCAACTCAATTTCAGCCATCGGAAGACACACTGCGGTTTCCTCCAGAGGAGTTCGAATCCACACAGTTTCATTTATAAACATGGAAGGCTTTACGTATTTTTTACATATTAAATCGAGTGTTGCAACAGTATCTCGTAGTATAGGCATTTCAATTCCATTCACTGTTCCTAAACTTGTATATGGAGCCAATACATCAGTACCCTTTTTAACAGTTTCATTAGACGCGACTGTTTCGTAATTATTCTTTAGTTTATCACATTGTGGACTGAGATGTGAATAAGATCCGCATTCATAACATCGAAGCTGTTTTCTCTTCTCAAAGTCTTTCTCGTGATTTTTTTCATGGATAGCTTCCTTTTTTATTTGAAATTTTGACTTGAAATCTTTAGGAGTTTCCTTTGTGGTCTGGCACTACTATAATTTACACCACCTTGAAATTTGTAACTATTTTTCTTAGGGATTTCTCTTCTGAAACTCTGTTTGATGCTTCCATATTCGTCTAATTTCTCTGCAAGTTCATAGGGAGTTTTTAACTTGATCCAGTCATCAAGAAAATGCTCTTACTTCAGATGGAACACGGTACTTCAATTGTTCAGTTATTAATAGATCTTTCAGTTGCTCGAAAGTTTTAACCTGCAATTCAGCTATCCATTCTATAAAATAACTATTCAGCTCATGAGCATAATTCCTCCAAGACTTCTCTGCTGATTTTTGATGTCTGTAAAAACATTGCTTCAACTTTTCGCTGTTCAACCTGTACCTCTTCAATATAAGATCTTTTACAAAATCATAGTTATTTGCCCTTTCGGTAGGTTCTGTAGCTAGCATATTAAAGAGTTCTGCTGGTAAAACCGCCAACAAGTAGGCCACCCAATCCTTCTTTTGGTACTTGAGCTAATTCTGCCTTCCTTTCAAAATTAATCAAATATAAACTAATCTCATCATGTTTTCATCAAATTTAGTTGTGATTTGTGTCAATTGAATCTTAGGTCCAATTTCAACTCTTCTTTTATCATTTAATGGTTGATTCTGCTGCGATAATTCTAATTTTCTCAATTCTAATTCGTGTTGTCTGGCCTCTCGAGCCATTCGCTCTTCTCTTTCCCTTTCCTCTTGTTTACTTCTTTCTTCCCTTTCTTTTTCTTCTTGTTTACTTCTTTCTCGTTCTTTCCTATCACTAATGACTCTGTCGAGAATTATCTTCACTTCCTCTTCAACATAAGATTCACTATTTAGAATCAATTTTTTTATATCTACCACCTTGCTGGACTGATCTACTTCAACCCCCATTTCCTCACATACTGACAAAAGATCAGGTTTATTACCTTTAGCTAAATATGCCATGATTTAGGGACTAACAAGATCAGAATGCTTTCCAAAAAGAAAATTAAAATAAGACGAGTAAGAAACTTATTTTTCGATATATTATTTAACTAAAAGTAGTTATCGATTTTGCACTGTACCAAAATATGCAGAAATATACATTTAAATTATAACGAATACATACATATTCAGCACTTTCGAATTCTATTTTTCAAAAGTTTCAAGTGATTAAAATATTTACTTAACTACACTACACCAGAATAATCAAACAAGCACAAAAATAAACATTTCAATGCAAAACAATAACATACACCTTAAGTCCAAATTATCTCTTCATAAAGTCTCTTCAAAATTTAATTTGTCACTCATTAATTGTCATTTATTTTCAATTTAAAACAAACAAATGCGAGCAAATATGTTAAAAAAAATTCTATGTATAGAAATTATACAACTTCTCCCTTAATTCGAAAATAATAATAGAAGTTTGTTTTTTAAAATATAAACACATTTTTTTACTAAAAATGTTTCAATGTAATGACCACTTTTAAATCAAAGAACACCATTCAAATAAAATCTACAGATTTACTTTTTTTTCAGAAAAACCAAACACTTCTATTCGCAACAAAAAAAATCTAACACAATAAAGACAGTAAAATAATTCCGCTGGTATTCTGAATCCACAGAAACAAAAATTTTACTGAACAACTTATAAAAAACAAATTCTTATATGATTGGAATAGCTACATAATTTACGTTTCAGAAGTTCTCAAGGTTAAATGCATAATGAATCAGCTTTTTTTTCCTCTCAGTAAAAGAGAAGTTATAAATATTTCGTTGACTCAGCAAAATCAAAATTATTTCTACTTAAATATACACTTTATATATATATTTTTTTCACTGCACCTTCAAATCGTGCTATAATCACAATTTTCATAAGCTATTTATCATTCACTCTTCACAAATTCTTAATATTGTGTTTACAATGGAATTTTTGTAAACACCGTTGAGAGAATCTTTTAATTTATATCTCACACACACACACATAGAAAACACAGTTTTAAATCAGAATACACTAACTAAAACTATAAAAAGTACAATTTTATATACTCCATTCAACCACAGACAAAATCAATTTTCTTCCTTTTTATAAGATAAATTTTTGTTTTTATTTAAAAACAAATCATAAATTAACGAGAATAGCAAGGATAAGTAAAAGGCTTTAAAATAATCAAAATCCAGCATTTAATACAAAAAGTGAATTAAGAATGATTTCTGTATTTAATTTGTACCCATATTTTAATACAAAAATTGAGATCAAATTTAAAATACGTCCGAAGGTACTTTCAGATAGAAAAAGTACTTACCCCAACTATTTCTTTTGTTGTTAAAGACACTGTTTTTAGTTTCATCGTGCCATCGCTGCCACCAGTCTGTAACATCGTCTTGTAGTTGAATAAATCACCTCTAATTAACCGGATTTACCGTTTTTATTTTTTCTTTCAAAACACATCACTATATTAATATTTTCATTTACAATTAAAAGTTACAACTGGAACTACATGCAGCTTCGTCCATTTTACGTTCGAGACTCTTCTTCTCTCCTTCCCGCTCAAAGGCCAAAACAGTTCACAGCAGTGCCCTCTTTCTAGTCTATCGTGTGCTATGTGTCAAGCCTCCTAGTGTACTATGTGCCATGCCGTTACAATACTTTTATCGAGTGGTAATGTGGTTGCCATCGGG
Organism: Trichonephila clavipes; assembly: GCA_019973935.1. Lineage (NCBI taxonomy): Eukaryota > Metazoa > Arthropoda > Arachnida > Araneae > Nephilidae > Trichonephila > Trichonephila clavipes. The sequence continues at coordinate 6,822 of BMAU01004454.1, forward strand.
ATGACGTATATATATTATATTTAATTTTTATTTCTTTCCAACGCGGTATCCCTATTAATTTCAAAAGATTTCAATTCGATTTCTTTAAATAATACGAGTTTAATTCGGCAGATGTTTTTTTAAATGACACATTCTTGTTACAATAAACAAAAAGTTGCGTTGTTGGAAAACTAAAAGTTCGTCTTTGATATTCATTGCCAATTTATTGGCTTTTTTTATTTGTCTTCAGTTTTATCTTGAACGATATAACTTAGAGATGTCATGTACATTTTTTTTCTAAAATTATTTTTAAAGCATAAGTGAAAAATATCTTTCATAAAATAATGTATTGCTAAAGGTTTGATTCTAATTATTATCGAATGTTCTCTCTTTGCGAAAACGAAAAGAATTTGACTGTTGAATTTATTTGGAAATACAGCATGAGACGATTAAGTGAAACTCACGTTAGGAGGTTTGTAAAGAATGTTGAAAGTAAATTAGATATGATTCAGATCTTAATGAGGAAAAATACGTGGAAACGAAAAGCCAATTGTGATTTCATTTCTTTTGAGATTACTGCCTCTTAGTACAAGCTTCTTGAGTAGAACTAAATCTCAATAGCTTCAATTGAGATTCATTTCTATTTTCGGTTTCATATCGGAAAATATGCACAAAAGCAGCAATTTGATGAGCGATTTTGCATCTCTCACAATAATCTTAGATTTATTTCTTCTCAGAAAAAGTAATTTTTTTAATAGAAGGAAAATCTTTATTTTTTTAGAAATGGTATAACTCTTGCATCCTTATTTTAAAATGTCTCATTAATTTACTAAATTTCCTTAGCTCTTCCTATACGTTGGAATTTGTATTTTATATTATTTTGTGTTTCGAATGTTCTATTTTGCTGTATGTTAACAAATCTATACACATCCATAGTCTGTGCATATATAGATAGATCGTCAAAAAAATTCCAACTTCACCAACCCACATTTACAAATCGATCTCTAGAAAAATATTTTCTTTATAAAATTTTTTTTAATATCACAGAGAGCAAATTATTGTATGAATGAGAAATCGAAAAAAATGCTAAATAAAACAATTTCAAATAGAATACATTTAAATATCTATTATCTCTTTTGAAATGATATATTTATGTATTAATGTAAGTAATTTAGAAAACTTGATTAATGTCATAAAATTTCAAATATATTCGAGAATGATTCGTGAGAGCTAGCAACCCAGTTAATAAAGCACTTGCTGGACTAACAAGGGAAACTGTTCTATTTTTAATTTGTTACCTTACAACAGAATCAAATGGACGTCATTTTTACGTTAGGAAACGCACGCAAGGTTTGAGGCTGAAGCAATTAAGTAATTGTTCTCGTTTGCGGCACGTTAAAAAAAAGGAGTTAAGAGGTAATTATGAACAAAGTGGTGCTTAAATTTTTACAAGGTAATACTTTTTGAAATCTACATATATAAAGAAAAAAAGCGACAGACTCGCTCGTTCCTCACGAGATACCAAGGACTATTAAACCTATTGTCTTCAAAATTGGCAAGGAAAAAAAAATATTCCTTTTAATGAGTATAGGTCCTATAAGAATGGGTGCTTTGAAAATCAACACATAAGGGGGAGTTACGGGAGTGTTATAGACAAAAATTCATTTTCGAGCTATTAGACCTACAAATTTGAAATATGATAAGCATGTTTCTTTTTTTTGTTGAATAGAGATCCGCTAAGAACGAAACTTGCGGAAATCGACTGCCATGGGAGATTGTGGGGAGCCGTACTGGTAAAAAAATTTCATTTTTGAACTTAGCGCACCGTTTCCCAAACTGTGAGGCGCGCCCCCTCGGGGGTCATGGTAATCCTACCAGGGGGTGCGAACATATCGAAAAGTCGAAAATAAAAGATTCAAAAAATATATTAATTTATTGAAAGGAAGCAAAAGAAAAATATATTTTGACATAATAAATAAAATATAGATATTTGCACTGATATAATAGACTTATAAATAAATATATCAGTACTGAACAATTGATTTCATCATTAATTCATCAATACTAAATTAATGGCTAAGTTAATATAAGTTGATTTACCAATGTGCTTTTCATAAACAAAATTTAATATTTATCTTAATAATTTGTACGGTCTATAATTCAAATCGTATTGTAGCTTTAGCACATTATTATTGAATTCAATACTTTGTTATTGTATGAAGGGGGCGCGGTGAAATTTATGATTAAAAATTGGGTCGCAAGTATTACAAATTTGCTTACAAATTTGAAACTCGGGAAACATGTTTCTTCTGCGAAGTTGAGATCACACACACAAGTAATCACGGGTTTTGTGGAAATTAACTCTCAGAAGGATTGCGGAGATGTGTTATAGGTTAAAAAAATGTGTGTTTTTTTAAAACTGTGACTTATAAACATGAAATTCGGTATGTTTTCTTTCTTGAGTGGATATCTTCCAAAACTGGTTTTGCGAAAATAGACTTCCTAGGGCAGCGGTTCTCAATATTACTTTTCATGTAATGTGGAGTTTTCACACTTTTACACACTTTGGATGGCCTCGTGAAAAAGTTGGAAGATGTCCTATACTAGACTAGATTGCTTAAGTCCCCAATGAAGAAATTGGACAGGAACTTGTATTTTGGTCAAGAATATTAAGTCGGGGATGGGGATGTTCAAAATCTTTGGGATACGCGATGCACTCTGATTCATAAAAGAGGACCGCGGTGGTTGAAAGTTTAAGAACCGCAGCCCTGGGGGTTTGTGGAGGGAGGACATTAGGTAAATCACGATCGACCGGTGGACCACCTGAAGATTTTAGCAGTCGGAAATATTCAAGATTGGCCGAAGTATGCAAACTAATTCTTCTACTGACTATAACAACAAAACCAACTTTACTTGAAAATGTCTTTTGCTTTATGTATTTTGAATTGTTTGGTAACAAATGCATCCATTTTACATTATTATATTTGTGGCTGTTATTATGTTTGTATCTTGCGATTTGCTTCAAACGCGGTTTTAAAAGTGTTTGTTCTTTTTTATTTTAGTTCTGTAGTCAAGTACATATTCCCCGTACTTATTAAAATATTGCAGAACTTTTCCTACCTCACCACACCTACGACACTGGGCATTGGGACACACAAGAGTCAAAAGTCTACCATTCTCATATCGTACTCCAATACGCAGCCAAAAAATTTTTTTTATTCTGTAAATCATCTCGCAAACAAAAAAAACTATACACTAAAATATATATTACTACATAAATAATCAGCATTAACTAATTAAAAAATTATTCTTAACAAATACTTAATTAAGTTATACGTACTATATACATGGGATTATAATCAATCGGAAAAAAAAATCAACAGCTATGGGGGAGGGTTCGGAACCGTTGTGACCCTCGCCTCCCTCCTTGTGTAACTGACACTAGGGGAACCGCAACAACTTGAAAAATTTAGAGGTAGCCCGTGCCCTGGAAAAGTCTACCCAACCCTGTTATAGATGAAAAATTCTTATTTTTGAACAATCAGATCCTAGCTTTATCGCTACCTAGTAAGACTTAAAGACCTGGTACATGTACAGTATTTTATATATTTTAATAACAAGAGATGCGTTAAAAATTGTGTTTCAAGAAGTCGATTACAAGGGGTAGGGCTACATGGGATTGATAAATATACCTCTGTTTTAAAAATTCAAGTTTTTCTTTTTTAAATCTATAAGAATATTTTCAATACAATCGAAGTTTTAAGATATCCGACTACGTTCGGAACCGTGATTTTAAAAAAGCGCATAAATGGATAAGATCCACGATATTTAGTGTCACCCAGATTAGGATATATGCATAGAATTGTTTTAAGGATATTTTGACAAAAAAAAAATTTAAATATAACATTTTGGCAAAAATTAACTTAGAATAATCTTTTTTCCAAATGTTCTCCTTTTATGAAGAAAGGTTCTATTATAATATCATTTTGCCTGTATATAGCTGAGACCTCTCTACAGAGGCTCAACTGGAATTTTGAAAAATTCACATTTTCAGAGTTATTACCCATTGAAATAATTATCGGCGTTTTTTTTTTAAATTGATCCCCTCTGTTGCCGTAAAATATAAATAAACCCACTTCTAAGTTATATATTTCAAAAATTCTAGTTGAGCCTCTTTAGAGTGATCTGAGCTATATACAGGCAAAATACTATTATAATAGAATCATTTTTCACAAAAGGAGAACATTTGGAAAAAATATTATTCTAACTTAATTTTTGCCGAAATATTATACTTAAATAAATTGTTTTTCTCAAAATGTCCTAAAAAACCATTTTATGCATATATTCTAATCTGAGTGACACTAAATGTCATAAAATTATCCATTTATGCGCTTTTGCCAAATCACGGATGCGAAGGTAGGCGGATAACTTTAATACTAGGACTTAGATAATAACCTAAAAAGATTTGGGGGCATTTCATATAACACAGTAAGATCTCTCTCTCATTGAAGCAGGCGAGTATATAAATTTCTACAAATCAAAAGTAAAGGTATTTACACACAAAAAATGTGTAAAAACTTACCAATTATAAAATTTCCAGAATAATGTTTTATTGGATTATAAATTATGCATAATTCAGAGCGACTCGATTACAAAGAGAGCTTTTCGGTTGCAGATAATGTTTGGATAGCTTCAAAAATCGAACGGTGTTTCAGATATTCGTAAATCCAATCACTCGACACCACCTCCGAATTCAGGTAGGAATAACACGCGAACTACCTGGAAATTCTAAGGAAGGATTGCCTTTTTCTCGGACACCTATACTGCACAGTATTAGATCCAGTCTCTTCTTTCGGAAGGAAAGTAAAATATTAAATTCTTTTCTTGTAATTTTAGAAGCCACTCCGACAAAAGAATTCCGTCCAGTGAGGTTGGTGGGTGGAATTTGTTTGACCTGCTATCTGAAATAAAATTCTTTCGGATGTTTTTAGTTCAAAGACACAATGGTTTTAGGTGTCCGGCAAGTGTTACAGAGTGTGTGAATTGCTTAAAATAGAAATTTTAATTGCATTCCTAACTATTAACAATATTTTCTTTTAAGAAAAATATAAATGCATTGATTTTGAAAATTTTTATTGAGTGAGTGAGTGAATGTTGGGTTTTATGGCGCAAGAGCCAAATTTGGCTATACTGCGCCACACGTTTGATAAAAGATTAAAACCATGTAAAAATACACATGAAAAAATACAATTACAGAAAAATAATTTGATATATGTGCATGCCTGCATGCACATATATAAAAAATAAAGTTAAAAGGAAAACACGTTAAAAGTCAAATTAAATATAAAAACCAATTCTTCTGATAAAACCCAAATAGGTTTTGGTGGGGTATTTCTCCCACCAAGTCAGGTAAAGTTAAATGGGATGAATTAAAAAAGGTGATGCGATAATTATTAAAAACGGGACAATCTATTAAAATGTGACGCACAGTGTAAGAGACCTTGCATGACGAACATTCAGGAGCATCTTCACCCAACAATAAATGCCTGTGAGTGAAGCGAGTATGACCAATGCGAAGACGAGTCAATTTGACATCAGTTCTTCGCATTGGCATCACAGGCCATGCTCCTGTGACAGGGTTCACAGAGTGCAGTTTGTTATCCAAATGCTGACTCCACGATTCCTGCCAGATCTTTAAAAATATGATGCATGATGACGCGCTTCATATCCGATAGCGGAACTGCTAGCGGCAGATGGGTCGTAGCCGACTTTGCCGCGCTCCCGAAAAGTACATGGAAGTCAGAGAAATAAAATGTTTCATTTTAGACAAATAGTGTTAATGAAGACAGATATAAAATTCTCTGATGTAATAAAATTTCATTCAAAAAATATTCGTAACCTGTTAAATCTGTTATGCCTTGCATTAGTAATTGTGTTGATATAGGCCTAGTGGGAAGCGTATCGCTTCCATACCACAGGTTCGAGGTTCTATCCTTGGGCTGGGCAAGGTCGACTCAGCCTTTCATCCCTCCTGCAGTGGGTCAATAAATGATTATCAAGCTTTTAAGGGGCCTTAAAAATTGGAGGTCTCGCTTTAAACTGAGCACCTGATTAGGACATTTGCTCATGAACCTCAGCGCCCAATAATCACATACACACTGAGATGGTTGCAGTAGACCCTGGGCCTCATGAGAGCTGTTGCGCAACCGAGTTTGTGTTTAATTGTAATTGAAAATATCAGTTCAATTCTTATTTGTATGATATACTGTCGACCCCGATTTCGCCAAATCAAAAGACATCGCCAATTAAAAAATATTTTACCAAATTGTGTCATCCTTACTTTTGTTTGCACTTGCGCGGGAAGGGTTTCGACTATTGGTTGTATATCACGCAGTTTGGCGGCATCTTTTGATTTCAAGAAATAGATCGATGGTATAATACGTTAAGTACCTTTTAGTTTTATTTCTTTATTCTTATTTAATTTTGTTATTTTATTTCTTTATCTTTAATTTTGCTATTTTATTTCTAAATCATCAAATAATTTTGTTATTTTATTATTTCTTAATTTAATTATATTTTAAGTATTTCATATTATTTTTTAGCTAATTCCGTAAAAAGAGATTTAACAATGAAGATCTTACGAACCTATTGGGATGACCCTATGACAACCTATTTTAAATATTCCAAGACCAATTGCTAAAATTTTGTTGAAATTCTGCCCAAGGTCGCCAAAGCTATGAGGTTAATAAGTTAAGTACCAATTTTTATTAGTAATAGTAGCTTTTATTAGTAGTAGTTCCATTATTTTTAATACTAGTATTTAATATAAATGAAATCATTACACATGCGGTGATGGAATTGATCAGCAATGGAAAACTTAAAAATTTTGTGTCTGTGCTACTTTTTTTCTAATATATTCCTAATACTTTTTTTTCAGATTCGAAATATTTAAATGCATTATTCAAATAATTAAATTCTTGCGTGATTCTTCATACTTATAATAATAGATGCCATTTCAATTTGCTGTAACTTTCGAGCTAGACTTTAATCGCTTGGAGAATTTCGAATACCAGAAAAAATTTATATTTTGTATACCTTCACGTTGGTCAACTTTTTTCTAATGAAAAGTTCATCGATAAATACAATCGGTATTTAGATAACTTAACTTTACATATATTTTTAAAATAAAAACATCTGTTTAGAAATTTAATGAATACACAAAGAAAGGTTTAAAGTGTTTATTTTTTGTCTTTGATATCTGCTCTATACACATTTTAGAAATTTAGGTGACGTCTTTTTTTAGAGAGGGGGTAGCAGCACAAATGAACGAGTTAATCCAGAACTTGATTACACAATCATCAGGCTTGTCTGACTGTAACAAGTATCTATACAGAATGTGCTCTATTTTTTACCTATACATAACTTCAGTATTTTGTAGTTCATTTAGTTTCAAAAAATTGTTAACGTTTTGTTTTTCAGAGTCTAAGAAAGTCGTTGTGTTGTTATATTTTATCATTTTATTGAACAGAAATGATTTTAAGGTATACGAGCATGTTGAATATGACCAAATTTAGTCAAGACAGATTTTTTGTTCTTTACGTTATTGAATAGAAATATCTTTCGGCATTACTAAACGTACTTTGTTTTGTTTCTACGTTGCCTAGAGGTTAGGTTACAATCATTTTTTTTAAGTTAGAAGAACCGGAAGTGGGCATTTTAATTACTCATAATCTATCACGGCGAGTCTGATAACTCAAAATGTTACACATGTATTTCTATAAAACCTTTTTGAACCAGATATTTATATTATTTTCTAGAGGTTGTATTAAAATATTTCTTATTGTATGAATAATTTTTGAATTATGGCTTGTTATTTTAACAATAGTCTCAAGGAATATCACATTTCTTATAATGTTTACACAATCTGCTCTAAAATTTTCAAATTTTAATAAACTATTAAAATATTTTAGTACATTTTCTAAATAAATGCATCTTATATTAGTAAAAGTATTGCTAAAACAAATAAGTTTGAAACTTTTTTCTCTAATTGATTTGAAGTTTTTTCAAAAATATTACAAAAATCACAAGTGAAATTTTAGCATAAAGTATATATGTAGGTAACTTATTTAAAAATTTATTAGTTAAATATTAGTATTAATTGGTAATGAGTCCTACAAAAGCAGTTATAATGTTTAAATGTGCTAATTTGTTAAAAAGTACTCTGAACGTGATCGGATACCTTAAATTATATATAATAGTAAATTGTGTACTTCATTTAAATACCCATTTGTATTAAATTTAAAAAGACACTTCATTCTTATTTTTGCTACAAAATATTTTGGAATACCATTTTAAGTTTGATCTAAAAATGGTTGTTTAATCAACATCATGTGAAATTTGTAAATTTCAAATACTGGAATTAAAATTGCATTCACTAGTATCCCCAAAATGTTCATATAAAAATATATAAATCCTCTTTCTTTTTCTGACATATCTTGAACGGAAGAAAAAGTTTCTAAAGTGAGTGAGTGTTGGGTTTTATAACGCAAGAGCCAAAAAAAAGTTTCTAAAAGAAACTAAGAATTTTGTTTAATCAGAAATTGAAAACAGAAGGATTCTAGAAATTATTAATGAGCAATATAAAAAATTAAGTCAATTCCTACTTAGATCAACAAAGAAAAATTTTATTTTAGCTACTTTTTGTTAAATAGTTACAATTAATATAAATGTGTATATACATAGGACAGAATCGCAACATTAAGTGGTCATTAATTTCTATTAATTATCATTAAGGCATCGTACTGTCATCCAAAATAATCGAACTGAAATTTTGTATGCACAACTGAATGCTTTAAAACGTGAGAAAAAAACTTTTTCATGTTCTGACACAATTCGCCAAAAGGGTCGCTAAGTCACCAAAAATGATGCCAACGCGGCTGTATATAATATGCTTTAAATAGTTTTAATCAATTAATTTTTATTAATTTTTGTAAATTACTGTATTGTCATCCAAAATAATCTTCTTTATAAGCGTAACAACCTGTTACAGGTCTTGGCTGCCTCCACAGCTCGCTTCTTCCAATTCCAACGATACGCAGCAACTCTCTGCCAGTTTTTAATATTTAGAGTTTAAGTCATTTTCAACATCATCTATCCACCTTGTTGGTGGTCTTCCTCTTGTTCGAGATCCCATAGGATTCTTAAATATGTAAGCTCTGGTCTGGTTGTTTTCAGGGCTTCTCCAGATGTAGCCGAGCCATCTCAATCTGTTACTTCGGATGACTTGAGTAACTTGAGGTTCTTTGTAAAGCCTATATAGCTCGGAATTATATCTAGTAACATCCTTGATCTTTAACAGGCCCAAATATAGTTCTCATTGATTTTCTTTCGAAGGTTTCCAGAGCTCGTATAGTCTCCAAATTCAGCGTCCAGTTTTCGCTAGCATACAGCAACACAGGCAAAATTAATGTCTTATATAATCTTAACTTTGTTTTTCCGCTGATAAATTTCGATCTTAATTGCTTCTTTAGTCCAAAAAGCATTTGTTAGCCGATTTTATACGGTTGTTTATTTCAGCTTTCAGCTTATTTTGTTTATTAATAATAGTCCGAGGTATTTGAACTCAATAACCCTTTCAAAAGAATGACCGTTTACACAAAAGGAGGTGTTGTTTACAGAAGAGGGCAGTGTTTCCATGAACTTTGTCTTATCCTCGTTGATAGTGAAGCCCATGTTTGTGGCTGAGATTTCAAGGGCTTGAAAAGCCTCTTTCATTGAATTTTCAGATCTTCCAATTATGTCAATCTCGTCTGCGTAAGCCAGTAATTGTAGTGACCTATTCCACAGGGTGCCGCTTCGGTCCAAGCCACTGTCTCGGATACATTTCTCCAATATCTCCAAAATAATCATGTATAAAAAATTTCAGCTCAATTGAGCTCTTTAAAACGTATTTTATTAACGATTGAAAATTCCACCAAGATAGATAAATAAAACAAATATACAGAGAGTGTGAGCTAATAGTGAGAACTGAAAAAAGAGCATTAAGTAAAAATTAATAATAAATCAAAATTTTAAATACCATATTTACCCTCCTTCTATTAAGTATTAAATAGCCATAGAGCACGGGTACTCAACCTTTTTTCTCTGGTCCACATACATATGTAGCCATTTTACGCGAGCAGCAGCATAAAGCTAAAGAGGGTTGGGGGTTAGAAATAATTAAGACGAAGATAACATTTGAAATTTAAACTGTGGAAAATTGATCAAAATATTATAACTCCTATTTTGCTTTTATTAATTATTAATTTTTTATACTTTTTTTATATTTGTCACTAACACTAAATTATAAGAATTTAAGAAACACTCCTTCACAATTTCTGCTTCAATAAACGATTTCATATGATAACCAATAATATGACAAACTTCTTAGGATGTTTTTGTTAGTACTGCGATGTTACCACTGACGGAACACTTTATTGAATATTCTTTGTAACAGCAACAAAGTCTATTTATCACTTCTTGAAAGAGGAAAAATATCATTAAATACCAATAAATATGTGTTATTTTTTTAATACGGCACTTTCGGGACAAATCAAACAGGTACTGATCTCCATGTTTGTTTTTCACTACAAAAAAAGTCAACCTCCAAAACATTCGAATAGTTTTCTCTAGTAAGGTATGAAATGTTGTTCAAAGTTAGTTCCACAAAATTAGTTAAAATTGACGCTAATCCAGTGTTGTACGTTATTACTAAACGTTACAAATAGAAAAATATTAATTCGCTGGCGTACGACTTCGACAACGAAAAAGTAAAATTAATATATTTGATTTCTCGTCAAAGAATTCCCACTAAATTTTTAATACATTGTCTTAAAAAAAGAATTTATCAGAGCAGTGGGTCATGACCGCGCCACTTAAAAAGGCTCGGTGATGATGATTGTTAATTTTAATGGCGCAAGGGCCAACTTTGGCCAAGCTGCGCCAAACACTTTTAAAAAGGCTCGGGGGGCGCAGGTTGAGTATCGCTACACTAGAGTGCAGCTTCAAGTGAAGTGAAGTGAATGTGGGGTTTAGTGGCGCAAGGGCCAAATATGGCCAAGCTGCGCCAAACATTTGTTAAAATAAAAGCCGTATAATTTTAAAAATATACATGTTTAAAGAGTGCAGCTTCAAAGGGTGACGTTAATAAACAATCAATCGAGTCAATTTTTCAATAACTGCTTGTAGTAACCCTTGGTACTTGAGTGAGTGAGTGTTGGGTTTTATGGCACAAGAGCCAAATTTGGCTATACTGCGCCACACGTTCCCTTGGTACTTGAATGACATTATTTTAAGGAAAAGTGATTTAAAGTTTTCAATGCAATAGAAACATGATAAGAGGTAATATAGTCACTGTAGAAAGCGGTGTCGAACTTGTGATTTTAAGACCTTCAAGTGTTGTCGAGCAAAAATCTCTTGAATATAGGTTTGAAATTAAGATGACATTAAGTATTTGAACTTTAGTTCACAAACACACACGTAAATTACAAGATACGACTATAGACTTTAATACTATTGAGATGGGTTGTCTGGGTGGGTTAATCGCGAGCCTTCTGTACCCGAGATTGCGAGTTTGAACCCGGCGGATTTTCATGATGCAGAAAATCGACAGCGGCCACGTCGTATGGTTATACGACTTGTAAAAGATCCCTTGGGGTACTCTAAACAAAATTAGACCCTATTGCAGGTTCGCATCCTCAGAGCTCTGGTGCCTCCCTCAGGGGAGAAAACTGCGCGTCAGAATTACCTGCAGCGATTTGGTATCCGCCCATTTGGCGCCACACTAAAAACCAACTTTCGGTGATGTACTAGGTAGATTGTGATGAACTATGTAAATAACTATTCATTATCTACCTTTCAGAAATAAATATATATATATATATATATATATTATTCAGATGGTTTGCCGCCACACACACACATAAGGGAATCTCTTTGCTTGAGATCCTAAGACGAGTCTTGATTTCAAGTTTGATTCCGTCAATCGTTCATAATGGGGAAACATGATGGTCACAATGTTTAAAATGGTCCTAAAAATTTCATTTGACTGTTGGTCATATGATCTTCCCCAATAGCTTTTGAGTAGTTCAAAAGAACTGTAGTAACTTAACCCGAGCAATCAAGTTCGTAGTCAATTGCAAATATTTATAGTTTTCATTTCATGTTTACCAATTTTAAATTTTATTCTTAATTAGTTGACTGTATTTTTCCAGGTTTAATTAACATTATTTACACGAATTATATTATATTTCAGTACAGATGAAGCTCATTTATTACAGTTGACATTAGATAATTTGATTTTTTGCAACTGAATGGTTTTATTTTTGTAATCAATGAGTATTTTTCAAAAATATGTATTTTGACGAGCTCCTTCAAAATGAATGTAATGCTTTCCTAAGATCATGTATGTTGCCGCTTAAGTGCGTTAAGTATGTACTCTAAGATTTGCTTCTCATAACTTAAGTTTAAAATAAAAAAACCACTGATAAAAAGCCATAATTTTTCTTGTTATGGAAAATCATGACAGCGCATGCGCATATCTGAGAACTAGTAAACAGTTTTCAACTCTGTGCCGAAAAACTAGTACCGAAGCAGACCGAAACGGTAGTTTAAACAGTGAACAATAGATGGCAGCACAATGCAACTTCACAAATCTAAAAACATTGTTTTATGAAGACAATCCGGTCACAAGTCTAGAAACAAAGGCTTAGAAAATAAATGCTTAATGATCGCGATCTTAGTCATTGGCGTACTGTGGAGTTCAATCTGAATTTCACTCACAAAACAGCGAAAGAAAGAATAAAAAAAAACTGTTAGCCTTAGGCAGAGAATATATTCATCTCGAAAAGACGCAAATGGTAGTTTAACCACAAGTGCTGATCTTTTCACTTAATCTTGTTACAAAATCACGAAGTCCGTTGTCAATAGCCAATGGGTGGTTGATTAAAATAAAACCGTACTTGCCCTTGGGTGCTATTAAATCTATTCAGGTCCAGTAGTTAAAATATCATGTAACTGACTTTAAGATTATAGCAGTGGCGTAACGTACACCTGCAAATAGCGGACAGGCCCAGGGTTCTTTGGAGGACCCAAAACCAGACTTTGCAGGGGGACCCTAATATTCTCCGTTACGCCATTTCCAAATGGGCCTTTATTTAGTGGCATAAATTCAAACCTAAAACCTGGTAGTTCCGATTATAAACACAGCATGACTAGCGAAATTCAAATCAATTTATACATTTAAGATCTTGAATTCATAGAAAAGCAACTAGACGTTACTGGTATTTTATTTTCAAATTATTAAAAATTCCCCCGTGATGTATCAACTTATGTATTCCTTTGGTTATGCTTCAAAAGTACTTTCGTTGCCGTAAGCTCTCCGATTTTCTGAAGTACCTCTATTAATTCAAACGCAAATTAACAGAAGTTTCACTAAGATTGCTCAAAACATTCAAACACGTTTAAAAGTAGAAAGGAAAAAAACTTTCAGTACCTCGTATGTACGTATTTCTCCCTCTGTAGTAAGTAGGGATAAAAATACTGGTATACCGAATACCGGTATTTTGAGTCATTTGTACAGTTTTTTAATACCGGTATTCATAAGTTTAAATGACGTTTTTTCGGTATTTACTGGAAATTTTAAAATTCTGTCCGCTATATTTTCAGGAATTGACAACATATAAAAACACAAAACGTATACTATTTTACTACCTTCCTAACGGGCTAAATTAATTAGTCTGTGAATACAAAGTTGCATCGTACAATCAAGTGATAAAATATGGGAATCATCCAAGAAGGCTGGCTAAAACCATCCTATTACAGCTCAGAGCGATACTGCACACGCGCAGGATTTGTAGTCTGATATTCGTATCTGTGGAAGTAAGGTTGTAGTTATGAAGAAAGTGCGTTATATTTCAATACTTTTAATTGGTTAGTTTGTTCCTCACATTGTATTAGCACATCATATTTTTCAGATTCATTCTATACATACTCATAAACAATAATACATAATAATTAATAAGAACAAGTTTAATGAACATAAAAAATCGGTTGATAATATTTTGGTTTGGTTTCATTATTTATATGATGAAAACCACAGGCCACAGATCAGTGTTATTTACATTTTTTGTGATTTAAATAAATAAGACGGTCATTTACTTTGCTGTAACTCTTTATATACTGTTATAATTTATGTTACACATTTTTTGTGCTTTTACACTCTCGCAAATAAAACAAAAAAAAAAAAAAAAAACACCCGTGTTTTCTTTCTTTTTCCAAAATTTCTACTACCGGTATTAAAACTGTGTCCCTATATTAAGATCTGAAAACATCGAATACCGGTATTGAACTTTTGGACCAATATCGCAATCCGTATTAGTAAGTCTGGGTAAGCAATATACGGCGTCTAAAAAAACAATGGTCCCCAAAGTGGGATACACAGAATGATGCTAAGAGGTACGCAAAAGAAATAGACCATGATATATATAATATGGGGTTCTTTCAATAATTTTCATCTTCTAAACCACTGCTCTTGGAACCATTTTGATCGTCTAATAAATTTCAGACTATTGCTCCAAAGCTCCCATATTCAGAAATAGTGATAACACCATTTTAGAAAAACTCCAGTTAATTTTTGTTTTTTCATTTGCTGTACAAATGGAAAATTTGTTTTATAAGATATGAAACTATGTATTTAAGTAATTGATACTCAATTAATATAGGTGGTGCCAACAAAATATAGATAAATTACGCTAAAGAGTTTTAAAAAATGAATATAGGTTATGTCTAACAAAATACATCTCAATGGTCTTTCTCTGGATATAACAACCAAAAAAATTCATTCGACTTATAAATTCATATTTACTAACAAATCTCTTTTGCATTTTTGTAATTTTATTTGGATACTTGCGTATCAAATTCATTTCAGCAGTTTATCGCCAGCGGATTAACATCGCGCCAGACATAAATCACTAAAAGTTTTATTGATACAATAATGACCTGATTAGATCTTGAGTGACAAAATGAAACTTTTACATAATATATTTAAAATATACCATTAAATGGTTTTTCACAGATAAGAAATAATATTCTTAATAGAGTAATATAATTTTTTATTC